>SWDC01000154.1:15528376-15550876 GCA_004919715.1 Linderniella brevidens
CATCTCAAGATTTTCGATCATCTAAATTTTCAAGTAAAAATTTACCGAAAACATATTTCGATCGATAATTCACACTCGAAAAACCTTGAGTCAAACTTACCGAAAATTTTCGATCACTCTTAATTTTGGATTAACAAATTTTTCGATAAAGGTTTTTGCAACCAACAAAATTATTCGACAAACTATTTTCGATAGGATATTTACCTTGCAAAATTCGTACGTTCGACAAATAATTTTCGATAAATCCACAAAAAACATATACAATCGAAAATCTTTTTCGATTAAAGGTTCGACAATTTTTAAATAAAATCGAAAAATTTATTGCTCGAAAAAAATTTCGACCACTGAACTCTCAACTCACACAACATTTTACCACTGTTTTGAAAGAATCAAATTTGTAATTTTCAAAACTTACGAAAAATATTTGTCTCCGAATTATCTTCTCAAAATTTTCTATCTTAAATTCAAAATTCTTTAGCAAAATTTTGATGTACCAATTCTTATATCAATATTTTTTTGAAATCATAACAATTTCTCTTTAACAACCGAAATAGGTTCGAAAAGAAAATTACTCAAAGTATGATCAAACATTAACGAAGTTTGTCACTTGTGATACTTTACCATTTCGATTCCATACTTTCACGAAGATCCTACCAATCAACTACACTGGATGCTTACTCGCTTGGAAACAACGTCCGTCCCAATTCGACGAAGAGGCGAATACACCGTATGGAGAAGCCGATTCATGAACTTCTTGGAAACAAAAGATCAAGCTCAAATTTTGATAGCTTCTCTTCAAGAAGGTCTCGCTCAATTTGGCTTGTCCAGAAGGCAATGCCACTAAGAATCCTCCCATTCACACCACTAGAAGACTCAAAATTCCTAGTGAATACACCGAGGGGGAGCGATTAAGAGCCAAAACAGATTTAGGAGCCAAAACTTTCCTAATGCAAGGAATTCTTAATGACATCTATATGCAAATAGATAATCTATCAAGTGCAAAAGCTATGTGGGACGAGCTCCACAAAATGATGCAACGGACAGAAGTCAAACTCAAAGCCAAGAAAGCGAATATTCTCACCGCTTATGACTCATTCAAAGCAAAGACGGAGGAAAATGTTTATGAACTCTATCAATGCTATTTAACTCTTCTCAATGAGATGAGAAAAATACAAATTTTGAAGACCAACATGGAGGTCAACATCCGATTTCCTCTTTTCTTCAACCAGAGTGGAAGAAAATATCCATGTAAATCCGTCAAAACAAGGATTTGGACGAGATGGATATCCACGGCGTCTTTGATAATCTCGCTCAACACGAGGAAGACATAAGCGAGATACAAAAAGAACTTAAGGGCAAACAGATTGAAGACTCTATAGCACTAGTTTCTGAAAGAAAAACTAGTCGATCTCGCAAAGACAAAAGCATGAAGTTGCCAAGTTCTTCAGAAGATAAAGACGAATCAGAATCGGACTCCGAGCCAGATATGAAAGAGTTCAAGAAACAATTGGCTCTCATTACTAAAATGATGAGCAAAAAGTTCTATAAAAAGAAATCATCCTCTTCGGCTAATAGACTTCGGACATCAAGCTCCAAGCATAAGGAAAGACCGGCCGAGTCTTCAGAATCTAAAAACCCCAAAGAACCAAAAAAATGCTACAATTGTGGAAAGATAGGGCACTTCGACAAAGAACGCATTCTTCCTAAGAAGAAAGACGCCAACTACTAATCCAAGAATTTCCAACTAACTAAACAAAAGGAGGTTGGAGTAGCTATGATGGCCTAACAAGAGCATTGGTTAGAAGACACCACAGATTCTGAAACTGACAACTTAGCTCTCATGGCACTTCTTGAAGATACCTCAGACGAAAGTACGTCGAAGCAGTCTGACGATGACAAAGCATCAACCTCATCTCATGAGGTAGCTAAACCTAAATCTACATTATTAAAAATGATATAATCTTTACAAATTAAGTATTCTAACATGAAAAATGAGCGGAAAAGTACAAAAGAATTAGAAGAGAGACTAATCCTTAGAGAAGATAATTTCCAAAGGAACTAGATAAGAAAGTTCACCTAGAAATTCTCTTATCTAATGCTAAGGAAACAATAATTAGTTTTGAATCTAGGATAGCTACTTCTGAGATAAAAATAAATGACCTTAATAAGACTCTTAGCGATTGTCAGAGAGATTTAGAAATTTCTAGAAATAATTTTAAGGAAATCTCTGACGAACGTAAGAAGCTATACTCTATGATGAAACATTAGACGATCTTCTAACGAAAAGGGGGCAAACGGATCAAACCATCTTTCTAAGTCAACCCCATAATATAGAATTTTATAATCCTAAAGAAGGCTTAGGTTTTTACAATCCCTGTAACTTGAAAAAGGTCAATGTTAAACAGTTATATGATATCAAGTATATGGGATTATGATTAACTTTTCTAATGGCCTTTACTAATTCTTCCGAAATAAATGCCTTAGAAGAATCTAAACGAAAAGCCACAAATAGATATGACATCCCCTTTGACTACACCGATTTGAATAATAATTACAACACACGGGAAATCAACCTGTCTAGTGATTATAATTCGTTATATCCTTTAGAAGATCTTTCTAAAGTTAAGGAAGAAAATTTTGATCATTTTAAAATTTTACTTTCTGTTATATTCCGGCCATTATTAAGAAATAGCTGATTTGAACTCCTCCATAGAAACAAAAAGAAAGAATTTCAAAGCCGAAAAGAATGAGCTTTTATTGGAGATTTCTAATCTAAAAAATTCCTCAATTTTAAAATCTTGTCCTGATTTTACTTTGAAAGAAAAATCATTAATTAAGGACAAGACAAAATCTAAGAAAACACCTCCCATTATTTTACAAAATATTTTAAAAGAATACAAATCCTCTTTAAAAAGCGTAAAGGGAGGAAAATAGTCCTTAAATGCTTCAAAGGGGAAAGATTTTAACTCTTTTTCTACTCCATCCACAGGTAGAGTAGAAAAAGAGTGAAGCATGCAAACGAAAGAGTGCCTAGGATAGAATTTCAGAAGAAAAATGATAGAAAAAATTTATTTTCAAAACTTCTTCTGTATCAAAAACTAAGGACACTCGTAAGAAGACATCCGTTTCTAATTTTAATGTTGTTTCTTCCATTTATGCGTTAAAGCCAATTGGTTTTGAAAGCACAAATTTAGATATCGGCTCTACTTCTAAAAACATAAACCATCATTCTAAGACAAATGCAAGTCGTAAGTCTCGTAGGAAACAAGATCCGACTATAAAGAAAGCTTATAGCTTGATACATTCTTGTCCTTATCTAAGGTACCCAGTCAAAATACACTCAGCCAAACACCTTAAGAGACTAGCTAGAGAAAATATTTTCTCATGCATTAAGACTAAAAAGACATTTGTCCGCGCTGAAATCAACCTCCCTGTCAGGTTCAATCTCAACGGGTTCCTAAGACACTATCTAGGCCAACGCAAGCCAACAAGCCCAAGTTGCCTAAAGAGGTACCACTTAAACCAACTACTTATAAGTTCGGTTGGGTACCTAAGAGCACCAATGACTTAGGAACAAAAAATGAACAAACCTTACCAAATCTGCTAATCCGAGAGGACCCATTACTAATTGGGTGCCTAAGTCTCTCTAAAAATCTTTCTATGTAGATCCATCATGTGTGGTATTTAGATTCCGGTCCACACACATGACGGGATATCAAGAACGGTTGAGCAACTACCAAGACCGTTAAAATGGAAAAGTCAGATTCGGCAACAATGACTCAGCGCTAATACTAGGCTTTGGAAATACTCTACTGCAGAATATGACAATCAAAGATGTCTCTTACGTCTGAGGTCTCATAATCTATTCAGCATAGGACAATTCTGTGACAAAGGGTTTCAATTGGTGTTTCTAGCTGATCAATGCAGAATCTTAAATAGTCAGAATCAAGAACTTCTTACAGGATCTCGGAGATCTAATCTATACACCATCAATCTGACATCACTACGACATTCGTTAGTTGTTTGCCTCATCTCACAGATTACAATCAAGAGGAACAGTTTATGGAATCATCGTCTGTCTCATCTAAACCTCAAAGCTCTTCACAAACTCTTTATCAAAAAGTTGGTCAACGGTCTACCATCGATTTCCCTTCACCAAGAGCATAATTGTTCGGCTTGTCAAATCGGAAAGATGAAGCGAGCATCACACAAACTCAGTCAAGTTGCTTCCACATCTCGACCCTTGGAATTATTTCACATGGACCTTCGTGGACCAATGCGTACACAAAGTATCAACGGTCGCAAATATGTGTTAGTAATTGTCGACGATTATTCTCGCTACACCTAGACAAGATATCTCTGAGCTAAAGATGAGACCGGAGACTTGATAATAAGCTTTGTGAATACAACTCAGAATCTCCTGCAATCCAAGTAATTTGGACTGACAACGGGACTGAATTCAAGAATCAGCGTCTCCGTAATTACTATCATTCACTTGGAATTATTCAACCATTTTCAGCCGCTAAAATGCCTCAACAAAATGGTGTCGTAGAACGGAAGAACCGGACTCTAGTTACAGCTGCAAGAACAATGCTAATACATTCCGGTGCCCCTCATTTTCTATGGGCTGAAGCAGTGAGTACAACGTGCTTTACGCAAAATGGGACGATTATTCACAAACGCTTTGAAAAGACTCCGTATGAAATAATAAATCAAAGGATTCCGAATATCTCTTTCTTCAAAGTATTCGGGTGCAAATGCTTTGTGGCCAACGATCGGGAGCATCGAAGCAAGTTCGACCCTAAAACATTTGAAGCCGTCTTTGTTGGATATTCATCCACTTCTAAAACATATTGTGTCTATATCAAATCTTCTCGTACTATTCTTGAAAGCTACAACGTCACTTTTCAAGAAGTGACCGAATTGGCTTCTGGACAAAACAGTTCAGATGCTTATAGGCGTGTTGGCACAAAGTCAACAACTTCCGACAACTTCTACCTCTAAGTCAAAAGAAGCAATTCCCGCCGACCTGGAAGATTTGGACTCTCTATTTGAACATTTTTATCGGAACGAGTCTCTAATGTCTGCTTCGTCTCAGTTTATACCAGTGCTCCTTCTCCCTCTATGGTAGAAATTCCAATTGAGACTCCCAATCCTCAGATTCCAAGAAATGTTCCAGATTCTCCAAATTCTGAATCTTCAACTAGTGCTACAACTCCTATCAACGCCGATTGGGAAATCCCTTTCAATTCAACTTCAGAATTAAATTTTCCCATTACGAATGATCAACCTAACAATTCAGAAAGTCTGGACCTACAAATCAACGATGGATCTACTTTGGTTCTTCCTCATGAACACAAGTGGACCCGAGCTCATCATATCGACCAAATTATCGGTGATCCTTCAAGTGGAGTACGCACTAGGACGTCTACACAAAGCGGATTATTCACGTGCTTCTTAAGCCAAAACGAACCACTTAAGGCAGTCGAAGCTCTTAAAGACACGGATTGGGTGATCGCAATGCAAGATGAACTCAACCAATTCGACCGTCTACGAGTTTGGACACTAGTTCCTCAACAGCATGTCAAAACAATTATAGGAACTAAATGAGTCTTCAAAAATAAGAAGAATGAGAACGGTGAAATTATCAGGAATAAAGCACGACTCGTCGCTAAGGGGTACAATCAATAAGAAGGAATTTGCTACAACGAGACGTATGCTCCGGTTGTACGTATTGAAGCTATTCGATTATTTCGAGCATACGCGGCTCATAAAGACTTCAAAGTTTATCAAATGGATGTTAAAACCGCATTTCTCAACGGCGTGTTAAAGGAAGAAGTCTACGTCGCTCAACCCGAAGGGTTCGTGTACGAAAATCATCCTGATTATGTCTATGGATTGGATAAAGCTCTCTACGGACTAAAACAAGCCCCTCGTGCTTGTTTTGATGTTCTGAGCGAATTTCTAGTAAAGTCCAACATTAGAGGAACAATCAATACTGACACTTTTCCTCAAAAAAAAAAACAAGACAAGGACTTTGATGATTGTTCAAATATACGTTGATGACATCATCTTTTGCTCGACTAATGAACGCCTCTGTCAGAAATTTGGTGATCTCATTAAGACCAAATTGGAGATGAGGTTAATGGGAGAACTCCAATTCTTTCTTGGATTACAAGTCAAGAACTCGAAGATGGATTTTTCATTAGTCAAACAAAATATATCCGAGATATTCTGAAGAGATTTAATCAAGACAAGAGCACACCGATGAATACTCCCATGTCAACAAAGTGCAAATTGGATGCTGATCCTTCTGGCAAGGCAGTCAACATCACAACCTATCCGAGTATCATCGGATCTCTTCTCTACTTGATCTCAAGTCGACCCGATATCATGTTCGCCACTTGCCTCTGTGCTCGTTTTCAAGCTGACCCGAAGGAGTCCCTCCCACATGCATGCAGTCAAGCGAATTCTATGCTATCTCAAGGGAACTCCAAACTTAGGGCTATATTGACTATATTGACGCTGATTATACATGTTGTCGAATGGACAGAAAAAGCACTTCCGACGGAGCACAAGTTTTAGACGATAAGTTGGTCTGCTGGTCCTCAAAGAAGCAGAATTGCGTGTCACCCTCGACGGCCGAGGCGGAGTACGTCGCGGCTGCCAGCTGTTCAGTAGACATGCTCTTCTAAGCCTCTATATGATATTGTATGTGCTTCTTGATATTCCTTAATTAACTTGCGTGACTCTATTCAAATTTTTTTATAAATACAAAAAGAAAAATAAAAACAAAACAGTATATATATATAATAATAATAATAAAAATGGGGGATGACCATAATTTTGCCTATTTTGAACTACTCACAAATATATTTCTTTGCTATATGATTAGTTCTTTGCTTAAATATTCATGTGACATTCTTTTATTCAAAGAGCTTCGTTTGTTTCAATAGACACAAAACCACATCATATATGTGAGAATTTGAACATCAATATTTTTTTGAGTGTGTCACACTTCAAATGACTATCCTTTGGTTTGTACTTTGTAGCTTCATTCTTACTTTTGTGTTAGTTTGTCATGAAAATGACACGGGCAACTTCGGATATTCCTCACTTGACCCATATTATAAAACCTTTACTTTTATCTTTAAAAATCCTCTTTGAGCCTTCTCCAACATTCTTTTTCTTTTTAAACCCGATTAAGCCTTCAACAATATTCATAAGTTTTGGGGTTGCTCAATCAAGAAAAAGAGGGGGACAAAAAGAGATGCACATGATGAACTTCTTTCAATCATTATAGAAGAGAAACACGGATCTCGCAGTGAACTTCTCCTAGATAATCTTGTATACTCCTAGAAGAGAAGCACCTTGAAGTGAACTTCTCCAACGATAATCTAGATCTTATATAGAGAGAACGAGAAGAGAAGCACGACCTTGGGTTCAAATTCCTTAACTGTGAAATCTTCGAAAGGAACATGGTTTCGGCCCAAAAACAAAAGAAGATTTCATCTCTCAAAGCGTAGTAAAAGCAGAAGAGACAACATTGGGATTGAGAAAATCATTCTACGCTCGACAAGGATAAGCGGAGCTGAAATGAAGACAAGCACAAATGGGGAGATTGAAGAGATATTAGCATTGTGCTTTTTTATTTTGTTATCCTTGTAATTAGGGGCGTAACTCATAGTGGATGACTTAGATAGTAAATATACCATGTAAATAGGTATAAATACAATGTACACTATCGAAATCATCACAAGTTATTTTCGGAAAAATCACAAGCATTGAATTCACATTTTAGAGAGAGAAAAGGAAATAAAAAAACTCTCTAATCGTTCTCTCTCTCAAGATCTTCAAACGAGATATTCGACCGAAGGTAATTCGAGAGATTTATCAATCGAATATCTAGAATTCATGCTTAGATCAATCGATTAGTTGATATAATTGGACCTATCATATCATTACGTGTTGTGAGACCTACAGAAACACAATAAATTGTACTCTAAACTTAAAAACTTAGAGGACATTAAAGGGTCAAATAGACCAAAAATTACTCCAACGACTTAGCGTCCAACTGGGAATAAATAACTTACATTCTGAAAAACCTACTTGTTCTTGGGAAATTCCAGATGTTGCTAATAAAATTGAAGAATTGAACGCATCTCTGGATCCAGAAAGAGTAAGTTTCCGAGCGAAAAAGGAAAAGCTTATAGAGGAGATTTTTAATCTAAAAATATCAATGTCCCTACCAGTCTTAAATAATCTTTCTATATAAGTATGTTCTGTTAAACATGATAAGGCAACACACACGGACGGTTTTGTTCTTAAAACTAACATTGCTTTCGCTATAAATTCTAAGTTTACTATGATTGAAGCTGAAACGATAAGTAAAAGCTAAGCGCGTAAACATGCTAAGGAACAAAAGAAAAATAGGAAGGAGAAAGGAAAATCTACATTATTTTCCAATTCAAAGTTTCTCCGTTTAACTTCTCGCTGAAATATGCTATGGGTCGGCCTTCTTGAACTAAAACAACGCCTATACCTATTCCTGAAGCATCACCCTTAAGCTTGAATGATTTATTAAAGTCAGGTAGCATAAGTACAAGTGCATTCGTTAAATCACACTTCAATTGATTGAAGGCATTTTGTTGGGATTCTACCCATTCGAAAGCCACGTTGTTCTTAACTAGCTCATTCAAATGGGCGGCCTTTCTGGAGAAATTCTTAACAAAGCACGGATAAAAACTAACAAGACCATGGAAAGACCGAATTTCGGTCACACTTTTCGGTGTCGGCCATTCAAGAATTGCTTGAACTTTAGATTGATTGACCTGCAAACCATTGCTACCCACAACAAAACCGAGAAAAACAACCTCATTTGCACAAAAAGAACACTTTTTGCATTCACAAACAACTTTTCTTCACGCAAAGCATTAAGAACAATCTTAAGGTGCTCGACGTGATCATGCAAGTTCTGACATAAACAAAGAAGTCATCAAAGAACACATCCGAGAAAGCGTCTTAAGACATGATTCATCAGGCGCATAAAGGTACTTGGAGCGTTAGTTAAGTCGAATGCTTGTCTCTTGATTTGTGTTCATCATGAAAATGATAAGGGCAATGAGGAAATTATTCACATGGCCCAAATTATATATCCTTTACTATTTCCTCTATTGATCCCCTTTGAGCGTTCTCAAATGTTCTTTTTCTTTTGAAACTTGATCAAGCCTTCAACCTTATTCATAAGTTTCGGGGGTTGCTCAAACAAGAAAAAGCGGGGGGGGGGGGGGGGAGGGGGGGGGGAAGGAGATGCACATGATGAATGATCAAATAATCTCTCGATTATTAAAGAGAAACACGGATCTTGCTGTGATCTTTCCCTAGATAATCTCGCATACTCGTCAAAACTGCTAGAAGAGAAAAACCTCGAAGTGAATTCTCCAACGATAATCTATATCTTATACCGAGAAAACGAGAAGAGGAGCACGACCTTGGGTTCGAATTCCATAACTGTGAACCTTCAAAAGGAACACAGGCTCGGCCTGAGAACAAAAGAAGATTTCATCTCTCACGCCTCGTAAAGAAGAAGAGACTCAGCTTAAGCAAGTGCAAAAGAATAGAAAGAAAAAGGAGCAGAAATGAATTTCAAAAGGTCCCTTGGAATTGAAGAATTTTTAAGCTCACTAAGTCAAAATTTATCCTACCCGTCTAAGTCAGAGCCTAAAATAATACTCCCTTCACAGTCCTTTTGATTCAAATTGATGGACTTTCACTTGGTAAGTTGATTAAATGCGCTACGATAATAGATTAATTGATAAAATTTTGTCGTGTTGATATGAGTGATATATCTACTAAATATCTCCATGAAGAAAATAAATTGACTGCTATGAGAGAATCACGCGAGAGTTGTCGAAATGATTCATGATCTTAGAATATTACTTTAGTGACAAGATTTGACGACAAATTATTATTCTGTGTGTCATGTGAAATTTTCGCGTGATAATATTCAAAATGGAAAATATGACCCCAAAACAAAAATATTTCGCATATTTTAAATGCATTAGCACATGCATTTGGTACAAAATTCACAAAATGCAAATTTTTATGTAAACGTAAAATTTTCATATAAATGATTAGAGGATCACGAATCCACGCTGAATTGATTAAATGTGTTATTTGTGCTTATGTCATATATTTTCATATGCATAATTGTGTTGAATATGTGTTAAATTGCCAATATATTATATGTGCATTTGTTGAGGAGGAGCTTACATGAATATTTGTTATTTTCTCCTAAATGATTTACTTGCAATCACGACTTCTCATGTTCCATTCTAAGTTTTACAGAGGATTTTGAGCACATCCGAGGAGTCCAGTGATGAATTTCATCGCACATTGGGAGTTAATTCAGTCCATGCCTTACGTCCGTTGTTTCCCAGTGCTGGCTCCCACTTGATGGAAGTACATCCAGAGATTGCCCGCCTACCACCTGTCGGAGGATACACACCGCCGAGGCTGCGGTTTTTCCACAATCCGAAGGCATTGGATCTGGCACTCAAAACAATGTTGCTCATTGGAGCTTCTACGCATAGCAGACCCTACCGATGAGCTATCAAGACTATTGCCAAAACAATTCTGTCACACAGGCCATGGTACGATCCGCCGATCCCGCGCTGATGCATATCCGACAAGAACCACCGGTGGAGACATAAGAGCCCGAAGCTGAAGCTCAGGAGCATGAAGCAGTGGCCATTGAGCCCGAAGGTGCAGCCCGTGTGCCCACACCTCCAACAGCTAAATCTCTTGAAGCCACCGACTGAGATGAGGAGTGCTGATTACTACGAAGGGGTTCCCGCCGACAACAAATTTCTACCCCGTGTGCATCTCCCTCCACTACAACGGCTTCGATTTTACCTGTCCACCACCACCGGTCTTGACAACTACACAGGTTCCCATTGAACCTGTCCCAACATCCATATAAATGATTCCTCCGGTTTCATCTCAAGGATTGGATGGAAGTCTCGTTGGTCCCCCGACATCTTCGGAAACAACAACGGGCCAACCCACCGAAGTGGTGACTAATGGGTTGTAATCGTCAAATGCCTGGTTGGCAAAGTAATGCCTTGTTGACCAAGTCGAAAGCTTTTTTGACTATGTAATGCCTTGTTGAAAAAGTCGAATGCCTTGATTGCAAAGTCAAATGCCTTGTTGAACAAGTCAAATGCCTTATTAAACAAGTCGAATGGCTTGCTGGACAAGTCGAATGCCTTGTTGAACAAGTCGAATGGCTTGTGGACCAAGTAAATCCCTTGCCAAAAAAGTCTAATGCGTTGTTGACCAAGTCAAATGCCTTGTTGAACGTCGAATGCCTTGTTGAACAAGTTGAATGCCTTCTTGAAGGAGGGTAATACCATGTTGACTAAGTAATGTCTTGTTAAACAAGTTGAGTGCCTTGTTAATTAATATGATTTCCTTGTTAACCCAGTCGAATGCCCTGTTTTACAAGTCGAATGCCTTGTTGACAAGTCGAATGCCTAGTTGACAAAATATTGCCTTGTCGACAAAGTCAAGTGTCTGGTTGACCAAGTAATGCCTTTTGAGCAAGTCTAAAACTTTGTTGACTATGTAATGCCTTGCTAAAAAGTCGAATGCCTTCATTACAAAGTCAAATAATTTGTTGAACAAGTCGAATGTCGTGTTAAACAAGTAGAATTCCTTGTTGAACAAGTCGAATACCTTGTTGACTAAGTAAGGCCTTGTTGAACAAATCGAATGTCTTGTTGAACAAGTTGAAAAACTTGTTGAAGAAGGTAGTGCCTTATTGACTAAAAAGTCGAATGTCATGTTAAAAAGGTCGAGTGCCTTGTTAAACAAGTTGATTTCCTTGTTAACCAAGTCGAATGCCTTGTTGTACAAGTCAAATGCCTTGCTGACCAAGTCCAATGCCTTGTTGCACAAGTTAAATGCCTGGTTAACCAAGTAACACTTTGTTGAGCAAATCAAAAGCTTTGTTGACCAAGTAATGCCTTGTTAACCAAGTCAAATGCCTTGATTAGAAAGTCAAATGCCTTGTTGAACAAGTCGAATGCCTTGTAGAACAAGTAATGCCTTGTTGACAAAGTAACACCTTATTGAACAAGTGAAATCCTTTGTTGACCAAGTAATGCCTTGTTGAAAAAGTCCAACGCCTTGTTTACAAACTAATGCACCATTGAAAAAGTGGAATGCCTTTTTAACCAAGTTGAATATTTTGTTGTACAAGTCGAAGTGATGTTGACCAAGTCGAATGCCATGTTAAACAAGTTGAATGCCTTGTTGAACAAGTCGAACGCCTTGTTGACAAAGGAATGTCTTGTTAAACAAGTCTATTGCCTTGTTGAACAAGTGAAATGCTTTATTGACCAAGTAATGCTTTGTTGGACAAATCGAATGCCTTGGTAACTAAGTAATGACTTGTGGAACAAGTCGAATGGTTGTCGACCAAGTCAAATACCTTGTCGAAAAAGTCTAATGCGTTGTTGACCTAGTCGAATTCCTTGTTGAACAATTCGAATACCTTGTTCACTAAGTAAGGCCTTGTTGAACAAGTACAATGTCTTGTTGAACAAGTTGAATGTCATGCTGAAGAAGAGTAATGCCTTGTTAACTAAGTAATGCCATGTTAGACAAGTCGAGTGCCTTGTTGAACAAGTCGATTTCCTAGTTAACCAAGTCGAATGCTTTGTTGTACAAGTTGAATGCCTTGTTGTTGACCAAGTCCAATACCATGTTGCACAAGTCGAATGCCTAGTTGACGAACTAATTCATTGTTAACAAAGTCAAATGTCTTTTTGACTAAGTAATGTCTTGTTGAGCAAAACGAAAGTTTTGTTGACCAAGTAATGCCTTGTTACACGATTCGATTGCCTTGTTGAACAAGTTGAATGCCTTTTTGAGCATGTCGAAAGCTTTATTGACCAAGTAATGCCTTGTTGACCAAGTCGAATGCGTTTAATACAAAGTCAAATGGCTTGTTGAACAAGTCAAATGCCTTGTTAAAAAAGTAGAATGCCTTGTTAAACAAGTCTACTGCCTTGTTGACAAGTAATATTCTCTGTTGACTAAGTAATGCCTTGTTGGACAAGTCAGATGCATTGTTGGCCAAGTAATGACTTGTGGAACAAGTCGAATGTCTTGTTGACCAAGTCAAATGCCTTGTTAAAAAATTATAATGCGTTGTTGACAAATTTGAATGCCTTGTTGAACAAGTCGAATACCTTGTTGACTAAGTAAGGCATTGTTGAACAACTCGAATGCCTTGGTAAACTTATAATGCCATGTGAAACAAGTCGAGTGCATAGTAGAACAAGTCGATTTCCTTGTTAACCAAGTCTAATGCCTTGTTATACAAGTCAAATACCGTGTTGACCAAGTCCAATGTCTTGTTGAAGAAGTGAATGCCTAGTTGACGTAGTAATGGCTTGTTGACAAAGCCAAATGCCTGGTTGACCAAGTAATGCCTTGCTGAGCAAGTCGAAAGCTTTGTTGACCAAGTAATGCCTTATTAGATGACTCGAGTGCCTTGATTACAAAGTCAAATGCATTGTTAAACAAGTCAATTGCCTTGTTGAAGAAATCGATTTCCTAGTTAACCAAGTTGAATACCTTGTTGAAGATGGGTAACGCCTTGTTGACTAAGTAATGCCTTGTTACACAAGTTAAGTGCCTTGTTGAAAAAGTCGATTTCCTTGCTAAAGTCGAATGCCTTGTTGACCAAGTCCCATGACTTGTTGAACAAATCAAATGCCTAGTGGACGAAGTAATGCCTTGTTGACAAAGTGAAATGCTTTGTTGAGCAAATCGAAAGCTTTGTTGACAATGTAATGCCTTATTAAAAAAGTCGAATGCCTTGATTACAAAGTCAAATGCCTTGTTGGAAAAGTCGAATGGCTTCTGGACCAAGTCTAATGCCCTGTCGAAAAAGTCTAATGCGTTGTTGACAAAGTCGACCTCATTGTTGAACAAGTCAAATACCTTGTTGACTAACACGTCCAATGCCTTGTTGACCAAGTCTAATGCCTTGTTGCACAAGTCGAATGCCTAGTGGATGAAGTAAGGCCTTGTTAACAGAGTCAAATGTCTGGTTGACCAAATAAGACCTTATTGAGCGAGCCAAAAGCTTTGTTGACCAAGTAATGCCTTGATTACATCAAATGTCTTGTTCCACAAGTCAAATGTCTTGTTGACTAATTAAGGCCTTGTTGGAAAAGTCAAATGCCTTGTTGAACAAGTTTAATAACTTGTTGAAGGAGGTAATGTCTTATTCACTAAGTAATGCCATGTTAAACAAGTCAAGTGTCTTGTTTAATAACTTGATCTCCTTGTTAAGTAAGTCGAATGCGTTGTTATACAAGTCGAATGTCTTGTTAACCAAGTCCAATGCCTTGTTTCACAAGTCGAATGTCTAGTTCAAAGTAATGCCTTGTTGACAAAGAAGAATGCCTGGTTGACCAAGTAATGCCTTGTTGAGCAAGTCGAAACTTTGTTGACTATGTAAAGCCTTGTTCAGAATTCTTTGATTACAAAGTCAAATGCCTTGTTGAACAAGTCGAATGACTTATTAAACAAGTCGAATGCCTTGTTAAACAAGTTGAATGACTTGTTGAAGAAGAGTAATGCCTTGTTGACTAAGTAATGTCTTGTTAAACAACTTGAGTGTCTTGTTCAAAAAGTCGATTTCCTTGCTAACCAAGTCGAATGCCATGTCGTTCATGTCCAATGCCTTATTGACCAAGTCTCATGCCTTGTTGACCAAGTCTCATGCCTTGTTGAACAAGTTGAATGCCTAGTGGACGAAATAATGCCTTGTTGACAAAGTGAAAGCCTGGTTGGTCAAGTTATGCCTTGTTGACCAAGTCGAACGCTTTGCTGAATGTGTAATGCCTTGTTGAAAAAGTCGAATGCCTTGATTACCAAGTCAAATGCCTTGTTGAACAAGTCGAGTGCCTTGTTGACCAAGTCGATTTCCTTGTTAACCAAGTCGAATGCCTTGTTGTCTCAGTCAAATACCTTGTTGACCAAGTCCAATGTCGTTTTGAGGAAGTCGAATGCCTAGTTGACGAAATAATGACTTGTTGACAAAGCCAAATGCCTGGTTGACCAAGT
This sequence comes from Linderniella brevidens, assembly GCA_004919715.1. Taxonomy (NCBI): domain Eukaryota; kingdom Viridiplantae; phylum Streptophyta; class Magnoliopsida; order Lamiales; family Linderniaceae; genus Linderniella; species Linderniella brevidens. Next base: position 15,543,521 of record SWDC01000154.1, read on the forward strand.
AATGACTTGTTGAGCAAGTCGAAAGCTTTGTTGACCAAGTAGTGCCTTATTGAACGAGTCGAGTGCATTGATTACAAAGTCAAATGCGTTGTTCAACAATTCGAATGCCTTGTTCAACAAGTCGATTTCCTTGTTCACCAAGTTGAATGCCTTGTTAAACAAGTTCAATGTCTTGTTAAGCAAGTCAATTTCCTTGCTAACCAAGTCGAATGCCATGTCGTACATGTCCAATGCCTTGTTGACCAAGTCTCATGCCTTGTTGAACAAGTTGAATGCCTAGTGGACGAAATAATGCCTTGTTGACAAAGTGAAAGCCTGGTTGGTCAAGTTATGCCTTGTTGACCAAGTCGAACACTTTGTTGAATGTGTAATGCCTTGTTGAAAAAGTCGAATGCCTTGATTACAAAGTCAAATGCCTTGTTGAACAAGTCGAATGCCTTATTAAACAAGTCGAAAGATTTGTTGGACAAGTCGAATGGCTTGTTGACCATGTAATGACTTATCGACAAGTCGAATGGCTTGTGGACCAAGTAAAATCCCTTGTCGAAAAAGTCTAATGCGTTGTTGACCAAGTCAAATGTCTTGTTGAACAAGTCGAATACCTTGTTGACTAAGTAAGGCCCTTTTGAACAAGTCGAATGTCTTTTTGAACAAGTTAATAATTTGTTTAAGAAGATAATGCCTTATTGACTAAGTAATCCCATGTTAAACAAGTCGAGTGCCTTGTTGAACAAGTCGAATGCCTTGATTACAAAGTCGAATGCCTTGTTGAACAAGTCGAATGCCTTATTAAACAAGTCGAATTCCTTGCTGGACAAGTCGAATACCTTGTTTTTTTTTGCGTAATGTCCGGTATATATATATATATATATATCAATAAAAGTTAGCAGTACATCACAAAACCAACCAGTAACATGCTACCGGTACACAAAGCCCAAGAAAGAGCAAAAAACAAGTACAAAACATGTCCCAAACACAGAAAGCAAGGAAAAAAAGAACCATGCACTACCAAGCCACCCATCGAAGACGCCAAAGGGCCGCAACCTGCAAAGTGAACATTGGAGGACGCTTGCTTAAGACCATGGCCACAATACGCTCCGGGGGCTGCATAAATGGTCTTTCCTTCTCTGATTCTGTTCCTACCAAATATGATAAATGAGGGAGGCCAACAAATGACGATTCCTCTCATGGAAGAGGTGCGAACCATGCCATCGAGTCCTTGCCCAATCAATGCCCAAAAGCCACTCAAAATACGACCATTTCCACTTAGTCTTCGAGCAGAGAATGTGAACACATCGCCACGAGAAGGAGCACTCAAAGAACAAATGTTTGGTTGTTTCGATACAATGAGTATCGCATAACAAGCAAACATTCGTACCCGCCCTCTGCGCCACCCGTGCCCTATCTCTCGTCGCCAGCTTGTATTTAATAGCCAACAAAAGGATGAACTCAAGCCGCGGGACACGCAAGGACCCCCCAAAGAGAGATTTCCAATGCAGACGGGGTCAGCGCATCCGGATAGAGTCACGAGCAGCACGGGCCGAGTACCAGCCGTCAAAAGTTCCATGCCAACTACCAGAATCCACATCATGTGGGTAAAGAAGGGGCAACAAAGGTTGGATTTGAAGAAACTCCAACGAGGTCTGAGCAGGCCACCGCCTGCCCTTAGGGGTAATAACCTCAGAGGTCGAGAGTCCAGGGTGAGACCCATCACCAAAGGTCCACGTGGAATATACTCAGTAAAAGGGGAGTTCCACAGCCAAGGGTCCTTCCTCAGCCAAATCGACTCTCCGTTTCAATTCCTGAAGGTAATAAGATATCTGAACATACCTCGCAACTAGAGAAGCTTCCTTCAGCTCCATGCATCCGAAGCTGAATGCTGAAGATCCCAAAAGGAACGGTTTTAAAGCCGAGTGATGTACATCCATTTGACCCAAATCGAATCAGGATCCCTAGAAACCAGATTCCAAATATGCCTCAAGAGGAGAGCCTGGTTTTCAATCAAAATCGATCGAATGCCAAGGCCCCCTTCCGCCCGAGGTAGACAAATCTCCTCCCACGTCACCTTGGCCGCTGAGCCTCTCCAAAGAAATTGTCGGAACCGAGATTCCGGAATCCGCACAACCCCTTTAGGCAAGATAAAAAACCCCGACCAATAGGCTTGCAAAGGCCAACAAGACGGACTTAATAAGTTGCACATGACCCGCGTACGAGAGGGACCTATTCAGCCACGACCCCAGTCTCCTGTCTACCAACTGAATCAAAGGGCACAGTCAGCTAAACGAAGTCTAGAGTGAATCAGAGGGACACCTAGGTACCGCACCGGAAGATGACAACTACGAAAACCCATAGTGCCCTGCAGCTGCACCGTGAGGCCTTCGGCTCGCTTAGACAAGAACATCTTGCTCTTAGCCGCGTTGGGGTAAAGGCCCGAGAGAGAGGCAAAACATCCAGGGCAGCCTTCAGAACCCCAACTGATCTAGCATCTGCATGGCTGAAGATCAACAGATCAGCAAACATCAACATCGCCAGGCCACTAGCTCGAATGGAACGGAAAGTCCCAGGCTTCACGAATATGACGGGCGACAAATGCAGAATCTTTATAACCAGCGTAAACAAATAAGGAGTTAAAGGATCTCCTTGTCGAAGGCCCCGCTTCCCCTCAAAAAACCCGTCAGGGGCCCATTAATATTAATGGAGAACACCGTGGAAGTCAGACAAGCTCTCACCCATCAGATAAATTGTGGATGGAACCTCATGGCCTCTACGGCATCCAATAAGAAACTCCACTCCACCTTATCATAGGTCTTAGCAAGGTCCACCTTAAAGGTAACCCGAGGGGGCCGACTCCAATTCTCGTACCCATGGCAAACCTCCTGGGCCAGAAGAATATTATCATTGATCGTCGTCCGGGGATAAAAGCAGTCTGAGAGGGATGCACCAGCTCAACCAAAACCGGCATCAGTCTACTCGCAAGGATCTCCGAAAGGACCTTGTAAATAACATTACAACACGAAATCGAACGGAAATCCAACGCATTCCTCGCTACACCTCCCTTAGGAAAAAGAGTAATGAGCGTACTATTTACCGCTTTAAGGAGATGTCCAGTGCGAAAGAAGTCCCTCACAGCCTCCACCACATCAGACCTCACAACCTCCCAAGCCGCCTTGAAAAAGGCAGCAGTATAGCCATCGGAACCCGACGCCTATTCGTCACCCATCGCAAAAACCACCACCCTCACCTCATCCACAGTCACCGCTCAAACCATCGCAACCGCATCCTCCCGAATGAGCGTATGCAAAACAAAGTCATAAAGTTCTTCCCTAGCTGAATGTCCCAAGATCTCCGAAGAGAAGCGGATCAGCTCATCAATCATCGATTGTTCCCCCTCAATAAGTTTCCCATCAGTCCCCTCTAAAGAGAAAATACTATTACCCGCATGGCAAAGTGCCACATTCTTAAAAAAGAAGGAAGAGCACTGATCACCATCTTTCAGCCAGGCCAATTTGGCCCGCTCAGCAAGCGCAAATTGCTCCATCTCCACAATCTTCGCAAACAACAAACAACAAGCTCTCTCAAAATCATGGAAAAGGGCCTCGTCAGGATAGCGATAAGTGAAGATCATGCTAAGCTCAAGGAACTGCTTAGCCTCCAGAACATTCCGACTCAGGTCCTCCTTCGCTTGCCGAAGCTCCTTGAGCCGTGACTTAAGCAACTTCAGTCGGCAAACGGTAGCAAACAAAGGGAAACCCTCAATCGGAACAGCCCATGAACGGAGAACCACATCCAGAAACACCGGATCTATAATCAGAAAACTATCAAAACGGAAACATGGCCTCTGTTGTCGCCTCCGAACAGACGTAAGAAGCAAAGGGAGTGATCCGACGTCGCAGGTAACTCGCTGTGGTAGCTATGTCCCGGAAAAGAAGAGAACCAAGTGGGGTTTCCCAACACACGGTCGAGCCGTCTCCAAATAATCGCCCCCCCCCCCTCCCTCTGTTTGTTATACCAAGTAAAGAACTGACCCATTGAGGGAAGAGGGGCCAGATCAGCTTGGACCAAACACGAGCGTAAATCATCAGCATCCAGGCTAGCGAGGGAACCTCCCCTCGCCCCATCCCGATCGAGAATATCATTGAAGTCTCCAAGGAAAAGCCATGGATCTTTAATCCGAGCTTTAGAGGTGTCAATAAGCTCTTTCCACAACAAGGCTCGTTCTTCTCGCCTATTATTACCACAAACATATGATAAGAATATCGTCTCCCGTGTGTCCAATGAAAAGATCTGACAATGAACCATTTGCTCCGAGCATCCCATAATGGTAACCTGAATAAACGCAGGATCCCACCCAACCTAGATTCTCGAACCAGGCCCCATGTCATAATCGAAATACCAATTTCATTGTTCCCTAATGCCTGAGGAGATAGAAGCAACAGTAATCAAAGAAACCCTCGTCTCAAGCAATCCAACCAATCTCAAGTCAAACTTCGCAATCAACTTCTGCACCGCCCTCCCATGGTCTCGTTTATTGAGACCCCTAACATTCCAAGACTTGGTTTCTAACATGGATCGCCCTCCCCGCGGGCTGCATCTTCAGTGCCCGAATAAAGTGAAGAGTCGTCCTCATGCACATGACACAACACATCAAACGGGTTATGGTCACTACCACTCACCTGAACAACTACCCCATCAACGGCTACGGGCCCTCGTACCTGCCCCACCCCTGGAACCAGCCCCAATCGAACTCGGTTCCCCACGCTCACCACGCTCATCCCGACCATCTCGCATACTGTCCACCTTTGTAGTCACCAAGACCGCCTTTCCGTGAGCCCCTACCTGCCTCCACTCATCCGCCCTAGAACTCTGCACTGGTTGGCGAGAAACATATTGCACTTACCTCCGCTTCGGTGTTAGCCCATCCCTTGGATCATCAGGTCGCGCGAGCCGTGGGCATGCCACCTTCGAGTGTGTCCACGCCGCACACTCAGGACATTTCGAAGGCCTCCACTTGTACTCCACCTAACCAGAACAGCTCTAGACGTGCCCCCACCCACGAGCGGTAAACGGATGTTGAACCGCTCGACAAATTCTTCACTAAGGGACATCATAATGCAAACCCTAGCAAAGTCAATGCGGTCAATCCTAGTAACAGGATCGGCAAATAACAGCCGTCCCACCGCACTTGCGATAATACCCAATCCTATCGGGGTCCAAAATTCACCCGGGACATTCCATAATTTGACCCACGAGGGACTTCGGTGTGGTCTTTTTTCTCAAAAGACATCCCGACCCTCCACACCTCAAGGAAAAGAGGTTGCCCATGCATGAGCCGCGACCACCTTCAAGAGCCACATTCAAGGCATCCGCAGACTCAAAACGGAACTTCAAGAAGCCATTGATCGTAGCACGAACCTCAACCACACCCGCCCATGCATTCCGGAAGAAACGATCAACAAACGAAAAGTAGGGTTTCTTGCCAAGAAAGTACCCTATCAATGTGTGCTCCCACCGCGCAAGTCCTTGCTTCGTAACTTCCCATGAGGGGCACACCTCAGCCACTTCATCAACCACGATAGGTGGTGTAAAAGACAACGGGGTGCGTTTCTGTTGGACCGGAGACCGTGGCACGCCGCATTAACGATGGTGGAGAATTTGCGCATAGGCCTGATCGGTGGCACTTCACTCTCTTGCGAAGCCTTCCTATTCCCCTTCGTCCCGGAGCAGTCGGAGAAACCGGACCCACATGATCCACCCGTGCCTTCGAACTCGGCGCCCCCAAAACCTTATCTGAGATGGATGAGTTCTCACCAGGTTTTTCCCCATCGTAAGTCGTTCCCTGGCTTTAGCCGGCGGTGGAGTCCCCGGCTGACGTAGAATCCTTGGCTCCTTCGATTGAGGTGCATCCTGCAAAGACTGGGCCACCGTGTGCCCGCGATGCAGCCCCATAAAGTTCGAAGGGTTGAATCCACGTGATCCCTCTGATCAGCCCGCCACCACCATCGTCTGCCTCGTATTCTTCGGCGGCCTGGAATCGATCGGCGCCTCCCCATCCGCGGCCAACCATCCAGCCTTATTAAACAATGTGAATGTCTTGTTGACTATGTAATGCCTTGTTGAACAAGTTGAATGCCTTGTTGAAAAGGTTGAATAACTTGTTGAAGAAGGTAATGCCATATTAACTAAGTAATGTCATGTTAAACAAGTCAAGTGCCTTGTTGAACAAGTCGATTTCCTTGTTAACCAAGTTGAATGCCTTGTTAATCAAGCCTAATGCCTTGTTGCCCAAGTCGAATGCCTAGTTGACGAAGTAAGGCCTCGTTAACAAAGTCAAATGCCTGCTTGACCAAGTACGGCCTTGTTGAGCAAGCCAAAAGCTTTTTTGACCAAGTAATGCCTTGCTAACCAAGTAGAATGATTTGATTACAAAGGCAAATGCCTTGTTGAAGAAGTCGAATGCCTTGTTAAACAAGTTGAAGGCCTTGTTGAACAAGTCGAATGCCATGTTGACTAATGAAGACCTTTTTGGACAAGTCAAATGCATTGTTGAACAATTTTAATAACTTGTTGAAGAAGGTAATACCTTATTTCTAGGTAATGTCATGTTAGACTAGTCGAGTGCCTTGTGGAACAAGTCGATTTCGTCGTTAACCAAGTCGAATGCCTTGTTGACCAAGTCCAATACCTTGTTGCACAAGTCGAATGCCTAGTTGACCAAGTAATGCCTTGTTAACAAAGTCAAATGCATTGTTGACCATGTAATGTGTTGTTCATCAAGTCGAAAGCTTTGTTGACCAAGTAATGCCTTGGTGACCAAGTCGAATGCCTTGATTACAAAGTCAAATGCCTTGTTGAACAAGTGGATTGCCTTGTTGAACAAGTCGAATGCCTTGTTGAACAAGTTGAATGCCTTGTTGACAAAATAATGCCTTGTTGAACAAGTAAAATTCTTTGTTGACTAAGTAATGCCTTGTTGGACAAGTTAGATGCCTTGTTGGCCAAGTAATGACTTGTGGAACAAGTCGAATGGCTTGTTGACCTAACTTGTCTAAAAAGTATAATGCATTGTTGACAAAGTCAAATGCCTTGTTAAACAAGTCGAATGCCTTGTCGAACAAGTTGAATAACTTGTTGCACAAGATAATGCCTTATTGACTAAGTAATCTAATGTTAAACAAGTCGAGTGCCTTGTTTAACAAGTCGATTTCCTTGTTAACCAAGTCGAATGTCTTGTTGTACTAGTCGAATGCCTTGTTGGCCAAGTACAATGCCTTGTTGCACAAGTCGAATGCCTAGTTGAGGATGTAATGCCTTGTTGACAAACTCAAATTCCTAGTTGACAAATTAATGCCTTGTTGA